>NC_046123.1:0-15000 GCF_010993605.1 Petromyzon marinus | reverse complement strand
TACACAGTATACACACAGTACACACACAGTACACACAGTACACCCACACAGTCCACACACAGTACACACACAGAACACACAATACACACACAGTACACACACAGCACATACACACAGTACACACACACAGTACACACACACAGCACACACAGTACACACACAGTACACACAGTACACACACACATACAGTACACACAGTACACACAGCACGTACACACACAGCACATACACACAGTACACACACAGCACACACACAGTACACACAGCACACGCACAGGACACGCAAAGTACACACAGCCCACACAGAACATACACACAGTACACATAGTACACATAGTACACACACGGATACACACTGTACACACACAGTACACTCAGTACAGACACAGTACACACAGTACACACAGTACACAGACAGCACATACACACAGTACAGACACACTGTCACACACAGTACACACACAGGACACACACAGCACATACACACAGTACACACACAGCACATACACAGAGTACACACAGTACACACACACAGCACATACACACAGTACATACACACAGTACACACACAGTACACACTACACATACACACAGAACATACACACAGTACACACAGTATAGACACAGTGCATACACACAGTACACACACGGGACACACACATGACACACAGTACACACACAGTACACACACACTGTCACACACAGTACACACAGTACACAGACACACAGTACACACACAGCACATGCACAGCACATACACACAGTACACACACGGGACACACACAGGACACACACAGTACACACACAGTACACACACACTGTCACACACAGTACACACAGTACACAGACACACAGTACACACACAGCACATGCACAGCACATACACACAGTACACACACGGGACACACACAGGACACACACAGTACACACACAGTACATACACAGTACATACACACAGAACACACACAGCACGCACAATACATACACAGTACACACACACAGTACACACACAGTACACACAGTACACACACAGTACACACAGTACACATACACAGTATACACACAGTACACACACAGTACACACAGTACACACACACAGTGCACACATACAGTATACACAAAGTACACACACACAGTAAGCACAGTACACACACAGTACACACACACACAGTACACACACAGTACACACACAGTACACACACACAGTACACACAGTACACACACACAGTACACACACAGTACACACACACAGTACACACACAGTACACACACAGTCACACAGTACACACACAGTACACACAGTACACACACTGTCACACACAGTACACACACACAGTGCACACACACAGTATACACACAGTACACACACAGTACACACACACAGTACACACACGGTACACACACACAGTACACACACACAGTACACACACACACACAGTACACACACAGTACACACACAGTACACACACTGTCACACACAGTACACACACAGTACACACACAGTACACACACTGTCACACACAGTACACACAAACAGTGCACACACACAGTATACACACAGTACACACACAGTACACACACACAGTACACACACAGTACACACACACAGTACACACACAGTACACACAGTACACACAGGACACACACACAGTACACATACAGTACACACACACAGTACACACACAGTACACACAGTACACACACAGTACACACAATACACACACAGTACACACACAGTACACACAGTACACACACACAGTACACACAGTACACACAGTACACACACACACTACACACACACAGTACACAAACACAGTACACACACAGCACATACACACAGTACACACACGGTACACACACAGCACATACACACAGTACACAAACAGCACATACACACAGTACACACACAGTACACACACAGCACACACAATACACACACAGTACACAAACAGCACATACACACAGTACACACACAGTAAACACACAGCACGTACACACAGTACACACACAGCACATACACACAGTACACACACAGTACACACACAGCACATACACACAGTACACACACAGCACATACACACAGTACACGCACAGTACACACACAGTACACACAGTACACCCACACAGTACACACACACAGCACACACAGAACACACAATACACACACAGTACACACACAGCACATACACACAGTACACACACACAGTACACACACACAGCACACAGAGTACACACACAGTACACACAGTACACACACACATACAGTACACACAGTACACACAGCACGTACACACACAGCACATACACACAGTACACACACAGTACACACAGCACACGCACAGGACACGCAAAGTACACACAGACCACACAGCACATACACACAGTACACATAGTACACATAGTACACACACGGATACACACTGTACACACACAGTACACTCAGTACAGACACAGTACACACAGTACACACAGTACACAGACAGCACATACACACAGTACAGACACACTGTCACACACAGTACACACACAGGACACACACAGCACATACACACAGTACACACACAGCACATACACAGAGTACACACAGTACACACACACAGCACATACACACAGTACATACACACAGTACACACACAGTACACACTACACATACACACAGAACATACACACAGTACACACAGTATAGACACACAGTGCATACACACAGTACACACACGGGACACACACATGACACACAGTACACACACAGTACACACACACCGTCACACACAGTACACACAGTACACAGACACACAGTACACACACAGCACATGCACAGCACATACACACAGTACACACACGGGACACACACAGGACACACACAGTACACACACAGTACACACACACTGTCACACACAGTACACACAGTACACAGACACACAGTACACACACAGCACATGCACAGCACATACACACAGTACACACACGGGACACACACAGGACACACACAGTACATACACAGTACATACACACAGAACACACACAGCACGCACAATACATACACAGTACACACACACAGTACACACACAGTACACACACAGTACACACACAGTACACACAGTACACATACACAGTATACACACAGTACACACACAGTACACACAGTACACACACACAGTGCACACACACAGTATACACAAAGTACACACACACAGTAAGCAGAGTACACACACAGTATACACAGTACACACACAGTACACACACACAGTACACACACACAGTACACACAGTACACACACACAGTACACACACAGTACACACACACAGTACACACACAGTACACACACAGTACACACACTGTCACACACAGTACACACACAGTACACACAGTACACACACTGTCACACACAGTACACACACACAGTGCACACACACAGTATACACACAGTACACACACAGTACACACACACAGTACACACACGGTACACACACACAGTACACACACACAGTACACACACACACACATACAGTACACACACAGTACACACACAGTACACACAAACACAGTACACACACTGTCACACACAGTACACACACAGTACACACAGTACACACACAGTACACACACAGTACACACACTGTCACACACAGTACACACAAACAGTGCACACACACAGTATACACACAGTACACACACAGTACACACACACAGTACACACACAGTACACACACAGTACACACACACAGTACACACACAGTACACACAGTACACACAGGACACACACACAGTACACATACAGTACACACACACAGTACACACACAGTACACACAGTACACACACAGTACACACAATACAAAAACAGTACACACACAGTACACACAGTACACACACACAGTACACACAGTACACACAGTACACACACACACTACACACACAGTACACAAACACAGTACACACACAGCACATACACACAGTACACACACAGTACACACACAGCACATACACACAGTACACAAACAGCACATACACACAGTACACACACAGTACACACACAGCACACACAATACACACACAGTACACAAACAGCACATACACACAGTACACACACAGTACACACACAGCACATACACACAGTACACACACAGCACATACACACAGTACACACACAGTACACACACAGCACATACACACAGTACCCACACAGTACACACACAAAGCACACACAGTACACACACAGTACACACAGAACCCCCACACAGTACACACACAGCACACACACAGCACACACAATACACACACAGTACACACACAGCACATACACACAGTACACACACAGTACACACACACAGCACACACAGTACACACACAGTACACACACACATACAGTACACACACAGTACACACAGCACGTACACACACAGCACATACACACAGTACACACACAGTACACACACAGTACACACAGCACACGCACAGGACACGCAAAGTACACACAGCCCACACAGCACATACTCACAGTACACATAGTACACATAGTACACACACGGATACACACTGTACACACACAGTACACTCAGTACAGACACAGTACACACAGTACACACAGTACACAGACAGCACATACACACAGTACAGACACACTGTCACACACAGTACACACACAGGACACACACAGCACATACACACAGGACACACACAGCACATACACACAGTACACACAGTACACACACACAGCACATACACACAGTACATACACCCAGTACACACACAGTACACACACAACACATACACACGGCACATACACACAGAACATACACACAGTACACACAGATAGACACACAGTGCATACACACAGTACACACACAGGACACACACATGACACACAGTACACACACAGTACAAACACACAGTACACACACACACAGTACACACACAGTACACACACACAATACATACACAGTACACACACAGTACACACACAGTACATACAGTACACATACACATGACACACACAGTACACACACAGTACACACACACAGTGCACACACAGTATACACACAGTACACACACACAGTAAACACAGTGCACACACAGTACACACAGTACACACACACAGTACACACACAGTACACACACACAGTACACACACAGTACACACACACAGTACACACAGTACACACACACAGTACACACACAGTACACACACACAGTACACACACTGTACACACACACAGTACACACACTGTCACACACAGTACACACACAGTACACACAGTACACACACTGTAACACACAGTACACACACAGTGCACACACACAGTATACACACAGTACACACACAGTACACACACACAGTACACACACAGTACACACACACGGTACACACACACAGTACACACACACACAGTACACACACACACAGTACACACAGTACACACACAGTACACACACAGTACACACACAGTACACACACACACTACACACACTGTCACACACAGTACACACACAGTACACACAGTACACACACAGTACACACACAGTACACACACTGTCCCACACAGTACACACACACAGTGCACACACACAGTATACACACAGTACACACACAGTACACACACACAGTACACACACAGTACACACACAGTACACACACAGTACACACACACAGTACACACAGTACACACAGGACACACACACAGTACACACACAGTACACACACACAGTACACACACACAGTACGCACAGTACACACACAGTACACACAGTACACACACAGTACACACACAGTACACACAGTACACACACACAGTACACACACAGTACACACAGTACACACACACTACACACACACAGTACACACACACAGTACACACACAGTACACACACAGGACACACACAGTACACACACAAAGTACACACACACAGTACACACAGAGTACACACACGTACACACACAGTACACACATAGTACACACACACAGTACTCACACAGTAGACACACACAGTACACACACACACATTACACACACACAGTACACACACAGTACACACACACAGTACAGACACACACAGTACACACACAGTACACACACAGTACACACACACACAGTACACACAAAGGACACACACAGTACACACACAGTACACACACACAGTACACACACACTACACACACAGTACACACACAGTACACACACAAACATTACAAACACAGTACACACACAGTACACACACAGTACACATACACAGTACACACACAGTACACACACAGTACATACACAGTACACACACACAGTAGACACACACAGTACACACACACATTACACACACAGTACACACACACAGTACACACACACAGTACAGACACACACAGTACACACACAGTACACACACACAGTACACACACAAACATTACAAACACAGTACACACAGTACACACAGTACACACACAGTACACACACACAATACACACACAGTACACACACACAGTACACACACAGTACACACAGTACACACACACAGTACACACACACAGTACACACACAGTACACACAATACACACACACATTACACACACAGTACACACACAGTACACACACAGTACACACACACAGTACACACACAGTACACACAGTATACACACACAGTACACACACAGTAAACACAGTACACACACACAGTATACACACACAGTACACACACAGTACACACACAGTACACACACAGTACACACAGTACACACACAGTACACACAGTACACACACACTGTACACACACAGTACACACAGTCCACACACACAGTACACACACACAGTACACACACACACAGTACACACACAGTACACACACACAGTACACACAGTACACACACACACAGTACACACCGTACACACACAGTACACACACACAGTACACACACAGAGTATACACACACAGTACACACACAGTACACACACATAGTACACACACACAGTACACACACAATACACACACAGTACACACAGTACACACACACAGTACACACAGTACACACACACAGTACACACACACAGTACACACAGTACACACACACAGTACACACACAGTACACACACACAGTACACACAGTACACACACACACAGTACACACACAGTACACACAGTACACACAGTACACACACACACAGTACACACACAGTACACACAGTACACACAGTACACACACACAGTACACACACAGTACACACACAGTACACACAGTACACACACACACAGTACACACACAGTACACACACACAGTACACACACAGTACACACACAGTACACACAGTACACACACACACAGTACACACACAGTACACACACACAGTACACACACAGTACACACAGTACACACATTACACACACACATTACACACACACACATAGTGCACACACAGTACACACAGTACACACATTACACACACACAGTACACACACACAGTACACACACAGTACACACACACACACAGTACACACAGTACACACACAGTACACACACAGTACACACACAGTACACACAGTACACACACAGTACACACAGTACACACACACACAGTACACACACACAGTACACACACAGTACACACACACAGTACACACAGTACACACACACACAGTACACACACAGTACACACAGTACACACACACAGTACACACACAGTACACACACAGTACACAAACACAGTACACACAGTACACACACACACAGTACACACACAGTACACACACAGTACACACACACAGTACACACACAGTACACACACGGTACACACACACTGTCACACTCAGTACACACACAGTACACACACACAGTACACACACACAGTACACACAGTACACACACACAGTACACACACACAGTACACACACACAGTACACACACACACAGTACACACACACAGTACACACACACAGTACACACACACACAGTACACACACACAGTACACACACACTACACACACACAGTACACACAGTACACACACAACGGGTTGCTAGCTGCACCGTAGCCAGCAGGAGGCAGTGGCAGCACAGAACCGCACCCCACCGCTCGACCTGTACGCATCGACCCGCATGGACCGGCGTGGTGAAGTATGGTCAAAAACACCCACGTGACCGACACAGCGTGAAGGGGTGGGGGGGAGAGACCTACTTGCTGTACTTGACACCTACTTGCTGTACTTGACACCTACTTGCTGTACTTGAGACCTACTTGCTGTACTTGACACCTACTTGCTGTACTTGACACCTACTGTACTTGACACCTACTGATGTACTGGAGACCTACTTGATGTATTTGACACCTACTTGTTGTACTTGAGACCTACTGATGTACTTGACACCTACTTGCTGTACTTCACACCTACTTGCTGCACTTGACACCTACTTGCTGCACTTGACACCTACTTGCTGTACTTGACACCTACTGTACTTGACACCTACTTGCTGTACTTGAGACCTACTGATGTACTTGACACCTACTTGCTGCACTTGACACCTACTTGCTGTACTTGACACCTACTTGCTGTACTTGACACCTACTGATGTACTTGAGACCTACTTGATGTACTTGACACCTACTTGATGTACTTGACACCTACTGATGTACTTGACACCTACTTGCTGTACTTGACACCTACTGATGTACTTGACACCTACTTGCTGTACTTGACACCTACTGATGTACTTGAGACCTACTTGCTGTACTTGACACCTACTTGCTGTACTTGACACCTACTTGCTGTACTTGAGACCTACTGATGTACTTGAGACCTACTTGCTGTACTTGACACCTACTTGCTGTACTTGACACCTACTTGATGTACTTGACACCTACTGATGTACTTCACACCTACTTGCTGTACTTGACACCTACTGATGTACTTGACACCTACTTGTTCTACTTGACACCTACTGATGTACTTGACACCTACTGATGTACTTGACACCTACTTGCTGTACTTGACACCTACTGATGTACTTGACACCTACTTGCTGTACTTGACACCTACTTGATGTACTTGACACCTACTGATGTACTTGATACCTACTTGATGTACTTGAGACCTACTTGCTGTACTTGACACCTACTTGATGTACTTGACACCTACTTGCTGTACTTGACACCTACTTGATGTACTTGAGACCTACTTGCTGTACTTGAGACCTACTTGATGTACTTCACACCTACTTGCTGTACTTGACACCTACTTGCTGTGCTTGACACCTACTGATGTACTTGACACCTACTTGATGTACTTGACACCTACTTGCTGTACTTGACACCTACTTGCTGTGCTTGACACCTACTGATGTACTTGACACCTACTTGCTGTACTTGACACCTACTTGATGTACTTGACACCTACTTGATGTACTTGACACCTACTTGCTGTACTTGACACCTACTGATGTACTTGACAACTACTTGCTGTACTTGACACCTACTTGCTGTACTTCACACCTACTTGCTGTACTTGAGACCTACTTGCTGTACTTGACACCTACTTGCTGTACTTGACACCTACTTGCTGTGCTTGACACCTACTGATGTACTTGACACCTACTTGATGTACTTGACACCTACTTGCTGTACTTGACACCTACTTGCTGTGCTTGACACCTACTGATGTACTTGACACCTACTTGCTGTACTTGACACCTACTTGCTGTGCTTGACACCTACTGATGTACTTGACACCTACTGATGTACTTGACACCTACTTGCTGTACTTGACACCTACTTGATGTACTTGACACCTACTTGCTGTACTTGACACCTACTGATGTACTTGACAACTACTTGCTGTACTTGACACCTACTTGCTGTACTTCACACCTACTTGCTGTACTTGAGACCTACTGATGTACTTGAGACCTACTTGCTGTACTTGACACCTACTTGCTGTACTTGACACCTACTTACTGTACTTGACACCTACTTGCTGTACTTGAGACCTACTTGCTGTACTTGAGACCTACTTGATGTACTTGACACCTACTTGCTGTACTTGAGACCTACTTGCTGTACTGGAGACCTACTTGCTGTACTTCACACCTACTTGCTGTACTTGAGACCTACTTGCTGTACTTGACACCTACTTGCTGTACTTGACACCTACTTGCTGTACTTGAGACCTACTTGCTGTACTTGACACCTCCTTGCTGTACTTGACACCTACTTGCTGTACTTGAGACCTACTTGATGTACTTCACACCTACTTGCTGTACTTGACACCTACTGATGTACTTGACACCTACTTGATGTACTTGACACCTACTTGCTGTACTTGACACCTACTTGATGTACTGGAGACCTACTTGATGTACTTGACACCTACTTGCTGTACTTGACACCTACTTGATGTACTGGAGACCTACTTGCTGTACTTGACACCTACTTGCTGTACTTGACACCTACTTGATGTACTTGAGACCTACTTGCTGTACTTGACACCTACTTGCTGTACTTGACACCTACTTGATGTACTTGAGACCTACTTGCTGTACTTGACACCTACTGATGTACTTGACACCTACTGATGTACTTGAGACCTACTTGATGTACTTGAGACCTACTTGCTGTACTTGACACCTACTTACTGTACTTGACACCTACTTGCTGTACTTGACACCTACTTGCTGTACTTGACACCTACTTACTGTACTTCACACCTACTGATGTACTTGACACCTACTTGCTGTACTTGAGACCTACTGATGTACTTGACACCTACTTGCTGTACTTGACACCTACTTGCTGTACTTGAGACCTACTTGCTGTACTTGACACCTACTGATGTACTTCACACCTACTTGATGTACTTGAGACCTACTTGCTGTACTTGACACCTACTTGCTGTACTTGACACCTACTTGCTGTACTTGAGACCTACTGATGTACTTGACACCTACTTGATGTACTTCACACCTACTTGCTGTACTTGACACCTACTGATGTACTTGACACCTACCTGCTGTACTTGACACCTACTTGCTGTACTTGACACCTACTTGCTGTACTTGACACCTACTTGCTGTACTTGAGACCTACTTGATGTACTTGACACCTACTTGCTGTACTTGAGACCTACTTGCTGTACTTGACACCTACTTGCTGTACTTGACACCTACTTGCTGTACTTCACACCTACTTGCTGTACTGTTCAGCTCCCCTCCCAGCAGCAAGGGGGGGGGGGTGGGTGGTGAGCGGGGCAGGAGAGTTCTCTCACGGAGTCGCGACAATCCGTGCGCAATCCACCAACCCCGCATTACTCCACGCACCGCCAGCATCTCCGGTGGTGGCGAGTAAAGAGGGGTGGTGGTGGGGATTATTTTCTGACTTGCTTCCCACTGCGACGGGAATACAAAGGCGGTGGACGGGCACCCCCCCTCCTCTTTCCCCGTTTGCGGCACTCAGGAGCGCTCCTTTGTCGGGTTCGCAATCCGTCGCTTTATCATCAACGCGTGTTCACTGGCCAGCAGCAACCTCTCTGCTCTGTATTGCCTCTTTGTCCCTTAACGCCGCCTTTGTCCTCGTAAATGCTCTGGTTTCTCTCGTGTGTGTGTGTGTTGGACTAAAGCCCGCCACGCGGATAGGCATAGATATATGTGTGTATGTGTGTACTCAGATATGTGTGTATGTGTGTACTCAGATGTGTGTGTGCATGTGTGTACTCAGATATGTGTGTGTACTCAGATATGTGTGTGTATGTGTGTACTCAGATATGTGTGTGTATGTGTGTACTCAGATATGTGTGTATGTGTGTACTCAGATATGTGTGTGTATGTGTTTACTCAGATATGTGTGTGTGTATGTGTTTACTCAGATATGTGTGTATGTGTGTACTCAGATATGTGTGTGTGTGTACTCAGATATGTGTGTGTGTATGTGTGTACTCAGATATGTGTGTGTGTACTCAGATAGTGTGTGTGTACTCAGATATGTGCGTGTGTATGTGTGTACTCAGATATGTGTGTGTGTACTCAGATATGTGTGTGTGTACTCAGATATGTGTGTGTGTACTCAGATATGTGTGTGTATGTGTGTACTCAGATATGTGTGTGTGTGTACTCAGATATGTGTGTGTATGTGTGTACTCAGATATGTGTGTGTGTGTACTCAGATATGTGTGTGTAATTGTGTACTCAGATATGTGTGTGTGTATACTCAGATATGTGTGTGTGTACTCAGATATGTGTGTGTGTATGTGTGTACTCAGATATGTGTGGGTGTACTCAGATATGTGTGTGTATGTGTGTACTCAGATATGTGTGTGTGTGTAATCAGATGTGTGTGTGTACTCAGATATGTGTGTATGTGTCTGTGTACTCAGATATGTGTGGGTGTATGTGTGTACTCAGATATGTGTGTATGTGTGTGTACTCAGATGTGTGTACTCAGATATATGTGTATGTGTGTGTGTACTCAGATATGTGTGTATGTATGTGTGTACTCAGATATGTGTGTATGTATGTGTGTACTCAGATATGTGTGGGTGTATGTGTGTACTCAGATATGTGTGTATGTGTACTCAGATATGTGTGTGTACAGTATGTATGTGTCACATATGTGTGTGTGTATGTGTGTATAGCAAACCACCCCCCTACCTCCTCGTGGTTCCGGACGGGCAACGCTGTCGTGGACAGTGCTGTGGGGGGGAGGGCAAATTCCAATTGACCTTTCCCCTCATGGCGTTTGGAACCACCACAGTGGCCAAATGGGGGCTCGGGATGGGTACGAGGGGCTGGTAACCCCTTCACCTTCAATCAATTACCACTAAACCACGAATGAAAATTTTAATTAATAAGCTTGTGCTGGAGGCCCCGGGGGGATAGGCGTCTATGACGTCTCCTAGCCAAACCCCATTTGGCAGAGCCAGGAGATTGAATCTTTACCCTCGGGGCTCCTCCAGAAACAACAAAAAGCCACTTCGTGTGGCGACGTGGAATGTTCGAACGCTCACTGCAGAGGAGAGGCTGCCACTCCTCTGTCGGAAGCTGGACCAGTACCGCCTGGATCTCTGTGGCATTCAGGAGATCCGTTGGACCGGTTCTGGCTGCTTCCACCATGAGGGGTGGACAGTCCTCTACTCGGGGCAGGAGACTACCAAACAACAGGGTGTGGCTCTTCTTCTGAACAAAAGAATGAAGGGGGAGTGGGAGCGTGGCGGTGAAGTGTGGGAAGCTGTAAGCCCAGGCTACTTTGGGCTCGCCTTCCCATCAACCGGAGGTGAGGAGTGGTGGTCGTGGTTACTTATGCCCCGACCGAAGACGAACATCCGTGGAGAGATGCAGGCAAGGCCGATGAGTCAGATGCCTTCTATGACCTCCTGTCACAGGTGCTGGCTAACGTGGCCCCTCGGGATAAAGTCATGCTGTTGGGTAACTTCAATGCCCGAGTTGGTCATGATGCTGGCACCTGGTCTGGGGTGATTGGAGGGCATGGGCCAGATCAGCTCAATAACAACGGTAGGAGGCTGCTAGATTTTTGTGCAGCCCATGGGCTTGTAATTACCAACACGCTGTTCCGGCATTGGCACATCCACACAACATCATGGATGCATGCCGGATCCAAGCAAGAACATCTGCTGGACTACATAGTGACAGAACAGCGGATGTGGGCCCATGTCCTTGACACCAGGACCTACCGTGGAGCTGATGCGCCTGCCATTCTTCCACTCTGGTGGTGGGTGTACAGTGCACACCCAGGACCCAATTCAAATCCAAAGTGGCCTGGTCTCATTTAGCGAGAATTTCATCATCGCTTATGGCTGGGGTTGGCATCGTCCCCCACTCCTCCAGATGTCAAGGGGAAATGGGCGAGGTTTAGGACTGTGGCTCATGCAGCTGCAATGGCTGCTTTGGGTACATGGTCCAGACCTCCCTAGAGACCCTGGATGACAGAGGAGGTGTTCAGGCTGGCGGAGAAAAAGCGACATGCCCACTCTCATCGTCTTCAGCATCCAACGTCAGAAAATGAGGCTTACCGCAGCCTTCGCTCGGAGGTTCGGAGAGCCGTGAGGCACTGCAAGGATGGGTGGTGGTCGCAGGTTGCTGAGGAGATGGAGTCTGCTTCAATGGCCCACGATCACAAATCGCTTTTTACTCCATCAAAAAATTTACCTGCAGCGCCACACTGATTACCATAATTAGGGGAAAGAACGGTGATCCAATCTCCGACCCCCAGTTAGAGGTTTGCAGATTTGCTGAGCATTTCTGAGAGGTCCTGGGGGAAGAGAAATCCCTCAGCCTGGAAAACATCATGGGACAAAGTGGGGATGACCTTGCTCAGGTTGTGGTTTCTCAAATATTGCAAGAAGAAGTCACCCCCTGTGAGTGGCTGGCTGAGGTGCCATCTGTTGAGGAAGCACTGAAGGCGATCTGGAGTCTGAGACCAGGAAAGGCACCGAGCAGAAGATCTCCCAAGCAAAATGCTGAGGGAGGGTGGCGTTTGTGCACAGACTGCCCTATATGACATCATAACAGCAGCCTGGACCACTGGAAGGATGCCCTACCGGTCCTCTTTAAGAAGGGGGACCGCACAGACTGTAACAACTACAGGGGCATCTCACTCCTCAGTGCGCCGGGAAAGGTCCTGGCAAGGATTTTTCAAGATCGCCTTGCCAAGCAAGAGGAGAGGCTTGCGCAGCCCCAATGCGGTTTCAGCAAAGGGCGGTCCTGCACAGATGCCATATTTTCCGTCCGTCTGCTACAGCAGAGGTGTAGGTGTTTAAGGACCTGGGTTTAACCAGGCTGGATTGTGTGAGCAGCTCACAAATCCTTGAAAGATCTGGACAAAGTTCCATCGGTGAGCTCCTCCCGCAGGCAAGGCTGCGTTGGCTGGGTCATGTAGCCCGCATGCTCAGCCACCGCATTTTTAAACAACTTTTGTTTGTCCGGATAGAGGGGGCTAAACGGGCACGGCACAGGCTAGAGAAGAGATGGAGTGATGTGGTACAGGAGGACGTGGAGCTGAGTGGACTTGCCGATGATTGGTA